>CM027126.1:17110497-17135497 GCA_015476505.1 Urochloa ruziziensis
TTAAAAATAGATTTGTCATGAACAGTAATATTGAATAACTACATTTTTCAGAAAAATAATATAACAGATAAGTGATACGTACTATGCGATAAGCAGTATATGTGAGCAGAGGCACTACTTGTGCTTATCCCATTTGAGAGACTAGCTACCAGTTAGTATATCATTGACATTGATATGCAATAAGCAATATATGTGATGAGTTTTATTTGCCAAAATATATGCCAAAAATACATTTTGTTCATTTTTTACGTGTGCGCGCGAAAAGAAAGATGGCCTTTTGAACACTGCATTCCTTTTTTTTTTCTGAACACAGAGTAGCAGCAGGCGAGCCGGAAATTACCTTGGCACGCGTGTCCTCCTGAACTGTGCAAGGTTCCTTGCCCCCAATCAGAGGCTGAGAGCAGCACGCCAATTCAGTGGCGGGCATAAACAAAGCCCCCTCGGCAGCCCAAAGAATCGATTCCCCCAATCGATCGATCGCCCGCGCCTTTTGATTTACCCCCGCACTGACACCCCTCTTTCGATCGCCTTTCGCCACATGATCCGCCGTGCTTTGGATCGCCCCCCCCTCTTCCTCCGTCAGTCCCCGCTCATCGCCTTGAAAGAGCCCAAGAAAAGGTTACCAGACAAAGATAGCTTCCCTCTGAAACAACTCCATTCAGCTGGACTGAAAGCATCTCTAAACAAGACCCAGCAGGGTTTTAGAGTAGCTTGGTAGAGGCTTAGTGATCCTGTCGACGTCTCCCGTATACCTTCCTTCTTGCCGGGGTCACCGCCGACGCGGCCGCGGCGGGCGCTTTGCTTCCCGGCGAGGCTTTGCTAGGATCCCCAACCTGCAGCCGCAGCAGGCACCCCCGGCCATCATCGGCCATACGCTTCCCTGCCACAAAGCTCCTGCTCTTCTGCTGCGTCTGCGTGCCGACACATGCTTCTTGTTCTTTGCCGTCAGATGTTCTTGCATATGTTCTGGGCTTCTAGTTGTGATATAAGTGCCTCTCGCCATTGTTGCTGAGTCCTTGGGCTGCTGACAAGCTTCGTCACAAGTTTCTACGCTCATCGAAACGGTAAGTACAAAAATGTTGTTGTGTAACGATTTCTTTTAATTTGCAGTTTTTTATGGACTGTTTTTTTTTTATTCTGATCGATCCATGCGTGCTGTTGCAATGGAGTTAGGTTCATAGCAGAAGGATATAGAGCAAAAGGGGGATTGACGATGAGCGGGCACGCGCAGGGCGGCGACCCTCACCACGAGGACTTCCAGCTCAAGGACACGAACCCACTCCTGGGCGAGCAATGGCCCAAGGGCGCGGGCGGCCCGGCCCGGCCCACCGGCGGCGCCGGCGGCGGCCTCGCTGGCTGGCTGGGCGTCGACAAGCCCTCCAGCACCTACGACCTCGTCGAGCAGATGTTCTTCCTCTACGTGCGCGTCGTCAAGGCCAAGGACCTTCCCCCCAACCCCATCACCGGCGCCGCCATGGACCCCTACGTGGAGGTCCGCCTCGGCAACTACAAGGGCACGACGCGGCACTTCGACCGGCGCGCCAACCCGGAGTGGGACCAGGTGTTCGCCTTCTCCAAGTCCCGCGTCCAGTCCAACGTCCTCGAGGTCTTCCTCAAGGACCGCGACATGCTCGGCCGCGACGACTACGTCGGCAAGGTGGTCTTCGACCTCGCCGAGGTCCCCACCCGGGTCCCACCCGACAGCCCGCTGGCTCCCCAGTGGTACCGCCTCGAGGAGCGCCGCGGCGGGAAGGTCCGCGGCGAGCTCATGCTGGCCGTCTGGATCGGCACCCAGGCCGACGAGGCGTTCCCGGAGGCGTGGCACTCCGACGCCGCCGCCGTCCGCGGCGAGGGCGTCGCCAGCGTCCGCTCCAAGGCCTACGTCTCCCCCAAGCTCTGGTACCTCCGCGTGAACGTCATCGAGGCGCAGGACGTGCAGCCCATGCACGGCGCCGGGCGCGCGCCGGAGGTGCTCGTGAAGGCGCAGGTCGGGCACCAGATCCTCAAGACCACCGTCGCGTCGGCGCCGACGCTGAACCCGCGGTGGAACGAGGACCTGGTGTTCGTCGTCGCCGAGCCGTTCGAGGAGCAGCTCGTGCTCTCCGTGGAGGACCGCGTCGGCCCCGGCAAGGACGACCTCCTCGGCCGCGTCGCCCTGCCGCTGGGCATCTTCGAGAAGCGGCTCGACCACCGGCCCTTCGTGCAGTCGCGGTGGTTCGACCTCGAGCGGTTCGGCGTCGTCCCCGCCGCCGTCGAGGGCGGCGAGACGCGGCGGGAGCTCCGGTTCGCGAGCCGGGTGCACGTGCGGGCCTGCCTCGAGGGCGCGTACCACGTCATGGACGAGTCCACCATGTACATCAGCGACACCCGGCCCACGGCGCGGCAGCTCTGGAAACCACCCGTCGGGGTCCTCGAGGTCGGCATCCTCGGCGCCGCCGGGCTCCAGCCCATGAAGACGCGCGACGGGCGCGGCGCCACCGACGCGTACTGCGTCGCCAAGTACGGGCAGAAGTGGGTCCGCACCCGCACCATGATCGGCACCGCGAACCCGACCTGGAACGAGCAGTACACGTGGGAGGTCTTCGACCCTTGCACCGTCATCACCATCGGCGTCTTCGATAACTGCCACCTCGGCACCAACGGCGGCGGAAATGGTGCTCCGGCGCGCGACGCACGGATCGGCAAGATCCGGATCCGGCTGTCGACGCTGGAGACGGACCGGGTGTACACGCACGCGTACCCGCTAATCGCGCTGCAGAAATCGGGCGTGAAGAAGATGGGTGAGCTCCGTCTCGCCGTGCGCTTCACCTGCCTGTCCCTCATCAACATGCTCCACCTCTACACGCAACCCCTCCTGCCCAAGATGCACTACCTGCACCCGTTCACCGTCACCCAGCTCGACGCGCTCCGGTACCAGGCGATGGGGATCGTGGCGGCGCGGCTGGGGCGCGCCGAGCCGCCGCTCCGGCGGGAGGTCGTGGAGTACATGCTGGACGTGGAGTCCCACATGTGGAGCATGCGGCGGAGCAAGGCCAACTTCTTCCGCGCCGTCTCGCTCTTCTCCGGCGCCGCCGCCGCCGCGCGGTGGTTCGGGGACGTCTGCCGGTGGCGGAACGTGGCGACGACGGCGCTGGTGCACGTGCTGCTGCTGATCCTGGTCTGGTACCCTGAGCTGATCCTCCCCACGGTGTTCCTCTACATGTTCCTCATCGGGCTCTGGAACTACCGGCGGCGGCCGCGGCACCCGCCGCACATGGACACGAAGATGTCGTGGGCGGAGGCGGCGCACCCCGACGAGCTCGACGAGGAGTTCGACACGTTCCCGACGTCGGGGCAGCAGCACGTGGTGTACATGAGGTACGACAGGCTGAGGAGCGTGGCCGGGAGGATACAGACGGTGGTGGGCGATATGGCCACGCAGGGGGAGAGGCTGCAGGCGCTGCTCAGCTGGAGGGACCCCAGGGCGACGTGCCTCTTCGTGCTCTTCTGCCTCCTCGCGGCCGTGGTGCTCTACGTCACGCCGTTCAAGGTCGTGGCGCTCGTCGCGGGGCTGTACGTGCTGAGACACCCCAGGTTCAGGAGCAGGATGCCAGCCGTGCCGAGCAACTTCTTCCGCCGGCTGCCGTCACGCGCCGACAGCATGCTCTGATTGTCTCTGATGGATGGATCGCGAATCCTACGGCCAGTTACGACACAGAGTGACGGATGCTCTGTTCTCCAGTCAAGAGAATGTTTCATTTCGTTTTCTTCTCTTTTCTCGATTTCTTCTTCTTCTTTTTTTTTTTCGATTTTCGTGTGTAACCAAGGCGCTAAGTTTGGGCACCTTAGGATTTGATAAAGTTCAGACTTTTCGGGTCTAACTATGTCGGTTTGTCTCATGAGTCATGAATAAGGTGTGCTATGCTCCAGGTGCCTGTTTTATTTCTACATCTTTGCGACAGATCCTATGTCGCCCGGTATTCTTCATCGTGACAGTCTTCTTCTCACACGGTCCTATGTTTTGAAGCTTAAGAATTTCCCATGCGTTTTCAGGGTGCTTAGTACATTGTACTACCAAAATGACCTCAGAATTACCTCCAATATTCATAAAAAAAATTAGTGATACAATAAGTGTCACTGAACCCATTGTTGGGGAACGAAGTCCCACAAGCAACCCCCCTCTTCGCGTCGTCTTGAGCACTATCCTTTGTTGTTTCGTTAATGTATTGTCGTCTTACTTTATATGGTTTTAGATCGCGATATGTGAAGAGAAGCAGGGGATTCGCGGAGTGTTCGCGAACGCTTCGCGATTCTGGCGCGGTCACCGGCGACGGGTTAGAAGGAAATGACCCAGGGAGCGGTCGCGAAAAGGACGCAGGACTTCGCGGACGGTCGAACCGGAGGAAGCAAATAACGTCCCGAAGTGAGCGTAGACACTTCGGAGCGTGAGTCTGAGCTCTAGCCTTGACATGCGAGCGATTTGTAAAGAGCGTAAAAGTTCCGGAGTCGGCAAGCGATGACGTGTAAAGTAATAGCTGTGAAGTAAAGGGAAATGACCTTTAGCACCCAGGAATATTCTGGGAATGTAGCGGGTGAGGGGGTATCCCCCAGAAAGTTGTAAAGTGCCCGCCCTATGAAAGGAAGGCTGCTGTACTGAAAAGGGGATCGACTTTTGAGAAATAGAAAGGGACTTTTGAGTAGCGAAGTGTTCTTTGAGTTCATTGTTTTGGTTGACTCTTTCGACTGTTGGCTAGTCTTCGGGCTAGACGGTGTTTCATCCCAACACCCATTTTGCATAAAAACACATATTTAGGATTCGAAATCTTAAAATTAAAATTCCTATCATAATTAGTTTGTGCTTTTTTATTAACATAACTTCAAAATTCTCTGAGTAACTTACGATAGAAAATAATTTCATAATTCACTTCAAATCCTAGCTATATACCATATGCAACCCCCCTGATCTCATCCCTATTGTTTGGCCATCATAATTAGTTTGTGGATTTTTATTAAGATTATCATAATTTATAAGCTGCCTAAATTCGAATATGCCAATTTGGCCAGCATTTTAAGACTAGCTAACATATGCACTTAAAACTACATATTGATATATATCAATGCGGTCCTAATATTAATGGAATTATTTGGGCACATGACACCGATTTAAAATAGAAGGAAATTAGCTGCCATTAGTTTTAAAAGGACCCTGTTCATGACTAGTAGCTTGGCAGTGACCAATTTCTGCTAATTATCATGCATGCATAGAGTCTATTTCTCCTATATAAACGAACAATGTATGGATCAACGCATCACATTGCAGGAGAACACATCTCCCAAGAAGAACATACAAGTAACATTCTTTCCTACGGTATGGAGAAACACACAATGCACAATGCTGCACTAGTGCTGCTTTCGTTGCTGCTCATCGGATGCTTTTCCATTCATGTCGAATGTAAGTGAAATAGATCAAAATATTGCTTGCAATGTCCTCCAGAGTTAATTGACTACTACAGAATAGCTGGTATATTTTTTTCTACATTCTTCAGAAAAAAGCATATTTTTTGTCACTTTCTTTCTTGTAAGATGCACTAATAGTGACAATAAAAGAATGTCTACTTCCGTAACACTGGTTTTGTGCTTACTTGAGGATCATTTCTGTGTATGTATGCACCTTAATTGATTTACTTTTCATGTCTGCAAAATAGGCCGAGCAGTCCTGGATGGAAGGAGTGAGGTGTGCTTCTACTCTGACTGCAGAGGAAAATATAGTAAGCCTGACTGCTGGTGCTGTGGCAAGCATAAAGATGCTTGCTATCCGGGACTGGATGAATGTAAAACAAGATGCCCATTATTACCGCCTTGAAAAATGTAATTGCTATGTGGGGAGTTGCATATGAATAATGGGAATAAAACAAAATACAATGCGAGTGCACAATGTATTACAATGCAGCCAGTATCTACTGTGAAGCACTCAGACTATTTGCAACGGTGTCCTCTAAATATCACCCCCCAAGGAATATTTCAATCCTCCTTTAAAAAATTAGATCCTCTAAATAGGGTCATTCTGCAACGGTATCCCCTATTTCCCTCCTCTATTCCATCTTTTTTTGTTGGTCCCACGTGTCAGCGCCGGACCCGCCAGCTTCAACCTTATCTTTCACTCGCCGGCCTCTCTCCCGCACGCGCACGGCTCCTCTGCCTCTCCCCGAACGAACTCACCGCCGGTGGCCCTCCTCCGGTTCCGCCCACCTCCCTTCGCCTCTCCCCGGCCCACCTCTCCCCAGCAGGCCGCCGCCGGCGCGACTCGAGCTCCTCCGCCGGCAAGCCTCATCGCGCGCGGCCAGGCGGCCATGCCCCCAGCGCAGCCGGTGGAGCTCGTCGCACGCGGCTGGCGGAGCCCGCCCGCGCGCCGGTAGAGCTCCTCGCGCGCCAGGGTGGATCTCGCGCTTCTTCGCCGAGCTCCAGATGGGCCGCCGCCACCGCCTTGCCGAGCTCCGGGCCGCGTGGATTCTTCCCTCAAGGTGAACAATGGCTCCAGGAGGAAGCTCCTCCTCACCCCCCTAGCCGCGAAGCTCATCGGGTGGTACCGCCGCAGCTGCTCGGCCTGAGCAAAGCTCGCCGCCCGCCGGAACCCCGCGCCGCCGTCTCCATGCTTCTACACACCACCGCTACAGCCGACGTGGACCTTGCCGCTGCGGCCTCCGGCGGCGACCAAGAAGCACCCCGCCCTGGACCCGAGCTCGAGCGACACCGAGCCGGGCGTGCCGTCGAGCCCCGGCACGACGCTGAACAAAGCACCCGAGCTCTTCGCGGATACCATGAGCTTTTCCGTGACCACCATTCCCGGCATGTTGAACGGCTCCAGCATCACGGTGGCCGTCGAGTTCGTGGCGGCGGCGCCGCAACCGGAGCCCTCGGGGACGAGCCTGAACGTCGCGTGGAAGGCGACGTCAGTGCCGCCGCTGTCCTTGGGCCGCTCCTGCATCGTTAGGGAGCCGTTCACGGCAGAGAGGACGAAAGCCTTGCCATTGGATTCTTGCACGAGCGTCACCAGCTGGGAATTGGATTCCGGCGGGATGGGGGTGATCCAGTCGGAGGGGGCGGCGGTGGCGCCGCCTGTCTTGGCGTCCCAGTCTCCAGTGGTGAGGCCGACGAGGAGGAATGACCCGAACAGGACTGCTTGGATAGATGCATACTCTACGTCCCGAAGTGAGCGTAGACACTTCAGAGCGTGAGTCTGAGCTCTAGCCTTGACGTGCGAGCGATTTGTAAAGAGCGTAAAAGTTCCGGAGTCGGCAAGCGATGACGTGTAAAGTAATAGCTGTGAAGTAAAGGGAAATGACCTTTAGCACCCAGAAATATTCTGGGAATGTAGCAAGTGAGGGGGTATCCCCCAGAAAGTTGTAAAGTGCCCGTCCTATAAAAGGAAGGCTGCTGTACTGAAAAGGGGATCGACTTTTGAGAAATAGAAATGGACTTTTGAGTAGCGAAGTGTTCTTTGAGTTCATTGTGTTGGTTGACTCTTTCGACTGTTGGCTAGTCTTCGGGCTAGACTGTGTTTCATCCCAACAGTTTTGGAGCCCCCGGCAAGCGTCTTTGCCCTTTCCAAAGTTAAGTATGGCTCCCCGGAAGAAGAAACCATCACAGCAGAACGCTGAAGAGGGAGGTCAACTTGAGTCCTCGCGTCCATTAGACATAATACTTAGTCCCACACATGAAAGAGTCGCGAGCAGTTAGGGGCGAGTGGAGTTAGTAGCAGAAGGAGAGTTGAACACTGGTCTTATGGACCAGGGCATAGAAGATGAAGACATGAAAGCCTTGAGGAGGATAGAGAAGAAGCTGGAGCACAAGTACAAGCAAGCAACCCAGGTAGCTTCACAACTGTAGACAAGAGCGCAAGTGGAAGCATCCCTAGCCAAGGGCAAGACAAGACAAACAAGCGCTGAAGAAGAAGAAAGGCAGCGGATTCAGGAGCTTCAAAGTCAAGTGGCAAGAAAAATCAAGTGTTAGAGCAATTGCAAGCTAAGCAAAGGCGAAGTCAGGTTCGTCACACCACTGAGCAACTAGAACAGATGTTGCACACCATCCAAGCTAAGATACAGGCAATACAAGCTCCTGATCACTTGACACAGCAAGATATGCCATTTAACGAAGACCAAGATGACTTCGAGACTGGTCGCATGAATGAGGATCGATGGTTTTCTGAGGGTGAGGCGTTGGCGGACCGTAGACCGTCTCAGAAAAGAACTGTATGGCAAAGGTTGCAATCAAGCGCGAAACCTACAACGCCACTTTCGGCCAGCTCAGTTTCGACTTGCCGCTTCACTGCCAGAATTCGATGGCGAAGTTGATCCCAAGGAGTTCTTAATGCGCTACGAAGCGATGATATCAGCAGCTGGAGGAAAAGGCCCAGAGAAAGCTAAGTCTCTACTCATGTCTTTGAAAGGACTAGCTTTGAAATGGTATACTTTGCTACCACTCGGGTCTATTGACAGCTGGGATCAGCTCAAGGCCAAGATGTTTCAGAACTTCAGAGGATTCCAGCAGCAAGAGTTGACTTCGGGAGATTTGTATCACATCAAGCAGGGCGTAAAAGTGCCTTTGCATGATTACTTGCGCAGGTTCATTAGAGAGAGATCGAAAGCTCCTAATGTCTCCGAAGTGACTGCTATCGAAGCGTGTATCGCAGGACTAAAATTGGGTCCTTGCAGAGAGTATTTGGACAGAAAGAAGCCGAAGACAGAAACTGAGCTGTACGAAATCATTCACGAGTACTGCAGATCAGACAGAGGTCGCACGCGAAGGTTAGATGACATGAACAAGAGAAAGCGCGAAGATCAGTCTAAGGACTTCGATCACTTCGCAGGTGAGGCAAATCAGCGACAGTTCAGGCCTAATTAGCAGAAGCAAAATAATGATAGAGCGGTTAACAGTGTGTCTAACGAAGACCGTCAAGGACATTCAGAAGGATTCCAGTCAAATTACAGAGGAAGAGGCCGTGGCCTTTCTGACAGAGGCAGGGGAGGCCAAAATCAAGGGCGAAACAAACAACCATTCTGCTGGATACATGGAGAAAATGTCGGGCACTGGACTAGCGAATGTCAAGTAGCACTAGAAGTAAAGAAGAGGGAAGCAAAGAAAAAGAGGCCGCAATTTGAAGAAGCAAAGTCAGTAAATCACACTTCGCAATCTCGTCAAACAGCTGTTCAACCCTCAGCACAAATGAACTACTTGCTTGCTCAGCCTTATTTAGCGTCATATCCTCAGTTGTCAGGGCCACAACAGTGGGGTCATTATCACGGAGTGCCTCCGTACGACCCGACAAATTACCAGCTATATGCAACTCCGCGAGCTGAAAGTAGCAAAGTTAATTCATCGCAGAAGATTGACATCCCGAAGAAAGAAGAAGATTCAGAGCCTTGAGTAAATGTGATCAATGCAATAACTGGGGGATGCAGCGCGCCGGAGTTGGAAACAAAGAGGCAGAGGAAAGATTACATGAGAAATGTTGCAAACGTCTCTTCGGGTTCGCATTTCCGAAGTGAATGGTCACATATACCAATAGTGTTTTCCGAGCAAGACATGCATTTAAAACAATTCCCTCACGAAGACCCTTTGGTTATAAGAGCAAACATGGGCAAAATGCAAAATATTTGTTGGGCAGTGATGTTGGAGGCATCTTGGTAGATAACGGGAGTTCAGCAGATATAATCACTTACAAGCTATTCCAAAGCTTAGGTTACGAAGACTCTCAGTTGAAGATAACAAATAAGCCGTTGTTTGGCTTTGGGGGGAAAGAGAATTGAAGCTAGGGGAACGATTGAAATGAATGTTTCTTTCGACGAAGGCCCTCAGCAGAGAACGAAGATGATCACTTTCGATGTGGTGGTCATCGTGTACCCATACCTGGCAATCTTCGGGAGGCTGTTGATAAACAAGTTTGCGGCAGCGATCCATCAGGCATATTTGTGCATGAAAATTCCCACACATGCCGGAGTCTTGTCAGTCTTCGGTAATCAGGAAGATGCCAGATGTCGTGAAGGCAACACAGGAACTCACCAGAAGCCTGTGCACCTGATACAAGAAGAAAAGGGCAGAAAAGAAATTGAAGAAGATATTGAATGTTATCCTGAAGATCCAGATTCAAAAGAGGACACAAAGATGGTAGCGCAAGAACATACTAAACAAGTCCCGTTATGCGAAGATGTCATTGACAAGAAAGTGGTGATTGCAAAAGGCTTACAAGAAAGTGAGGAAGCAAGATTGTTGGAGTGCTTGAGGAACAATCAAGACGTATTTGCTTGGGAGAAATCAGACCTCAAGGGTGTATCCCGAAGTGTCATTGAACATAAATTGAATGTAGACCCGAAGTATCCCCCAAGAAAACAAAGGTTGAGAGTGTTGTCAGAGAAAAGAGAGAAAATGGCAAAAGGCGAGGTGCAAAAGCTGCTCGATGCAGGAGTTATCCGCGAAGTCATCTATTCAGAGTGGTTGGCAAATATAGTGCTGGTGCCTAAAAAGAATGGAGATTACCGCACGTGCATAGATTTCACTGACTTAAACAAAGCTTGCCCGAAGGACGCTTTTCCTTTGCCAAGGATACACGTACTAGTAGACTCTGCTGCGGGATCTGAGAGAATGTCTCTGTTGGATTGTTTCTCCGGGTATCATCATATCTGGTTGTGCAAAGAAGATGAAGACAAGACAAGCTTCGTAACCCCTTTTGGAACATATTGTTTCGTGAGGATGCCAGAGGGGATCTGCAATGCTGGACCAACCTTTTGTAGAATGATTCAAATTGTATTGAAATCTCAGTTGGGGAGGAATGTATCAGCTTATGTTGATGACGTGGTGGTCCGAAGTCTGAAAAAAGAAGATCACGTGCAGGACTTATGCGAAACATTCGCGAACTTCAGAAAATTCGGCCTCAAATTAAACCCAGTGAAATGCGTCTTCGGGGTCAGTAAAGGCAAGTTATTGGGTTGCATGATATCAAAGACTGGAATTCAGGCCAACCCAGAGAAAACTGAGGCTATCAGACGAATGCATGTTCCGAAGTCCCGGAAAGATATACAGAAGTTGACTGGCCGCATAGTAGCTCTGGGCAGATTCATCTCGAAATCAGCAGAACAAAGTCTACCTTTCTTCAAACTGTTGAGCTCCTCAAAGAATTTCAAGTGGGGGGGGGGGGGGGGGGGCAAAGAGCAAAAAGCCTTTGATGACCTGAAAAAATACCTTGAACAAACGACCATCTTGGCTTGCCCTTCTCCAAAGGCAACCTTACTATTGTACATAGCGGCCTCAGAATCAGCATTGAGCGCAGTGTTGGTGGAAGAGAAAGACATCGATGGTCAGCTTGTGCAGGTGCCAGTGTACTTCGTGTCTGAAGCGTTGTCAGGCTCCAAAATGTTTTACTCAGAAATGAAAAAAATGGCATACGCAGTGATCATGGCTTCGAGAAAGCTCAAACATTACTTCCAGAGTTTCCCAATAGTAATTCCCACTTCGCATCTGCTAAAAGACATGTTTGAGAATAGAGAGTCTTCGGGAATAATTGGTAAATGGGCAGCAGAGTTAGCACAGTACGGGATCACTTTTACATCGAGAAAATCCATAAAATCACAAGTCTTGGCAGACTTCGTAGCAGATTGGACTCCGGGACCGTGTCAGCAAAACAAATCAACGACAAATAGTTATTGGGAAGTTATGTCTGATGGAGCTTATTGCAAGGATGGAGCTGGTGTAGGAGCGGTGTTGACGTCACCTTCGGGAATTGTTCTGAGGTACGCGTTGAGGTTGGAATTCTTAGGGGCCACAAATAATGTCGCGGAGTATGAAGGGCTACTTTTGGCATTAAGGAAGGCAAGAGCGCTAGGTACAAGAAGAATAATGATACGAACAGATTCACAGCTGTTATCAGGTCACATCGGGAGGTCATATAGAGTGAGAGACCCAGAGATGGAACGGTACTTGAAAACGGTCAGATCAATGGAGAAGTATTTCTTGAGATTTACAGTAAAAAGTATCCCAAGAGAGAGAATAAATGAAGCAGACAAGTTGGCAAAGGCAGCGGCAACGAATGCTTCGTTAGATGCAGATGTGTTCTACGAAGTTCGTAAGTACAAGTCTGTCAATTCAGATGAAGAACCAGTGAAATATGACAACGCAATAACTAGCAAAGACTGGCGAGCACCGATCATCGCATTTTTGAAAGGATTTTACGAACCCCAAAGCGAAGAAGAACAGTGAAGAATGCAGCAGAAGGCAAGATCGTTTGTCATGAAAGGGGAAAATTGTGCAAAACCGGAGTGTGCGCTCCTCTGTTAAAGTGCATCTCCGCTGAAGAGGGAAAACAATTGCTAAGAGAAATCCATGCTGGAGCTTGCGCTTCGCATCTGGGCACAAGAAAACTTGTGGGCAAGGCTTTTAGGCAGGGTTTTTATTGGCCAACAGTGGTTCGCGATGCAGACAATGTGGTCAGATCATGTAAAAACTGCCAAAAATACTTCCCATACCATAAAGCATCTTCGTACGAGATACAGCTTATCCCACCACTTTGGCCACTTGCTCGGTGGGGGATGGACATAGTTGGGCCATTACCAACGGCACCAGGAAATTACAAGTACGCAATCGTTGCAGTAGAATAGTTCTCGAAGTGGATAGAAGCAAAACCAGTTCAAACAATAACTTCGGCAACTGTGCAGAAGTTCTTCTGGCAGAACATCATTTGTTGCTTCGGTGTGCCTCGAGAGTTGACAGTAGATAACGGAAAACAGTTTGATAGCGAAGAATTCAGGAAATTTTGCTTTGAGATGGGAACAAAGCTATGCTTCGCATCAGTATATCACCCACAATCAAACGGCGCAGTAGAAAGAACCAATGGCATAGTGTTCACAGGAATCAAAAAGAACCTTACAGACCTACCAAGGGGAAAGTGGGCTGAGGAATTGCCAAGAGTTATCTGGTCGCATAACACAGCTGAGTCAAGAGCAACGAAGTTCACACCATTCAGATTGTTGTATGGCGAAGAGGCAATGACTCCGGAAGAGATCAAAATGGAATCAATGCGAGTGGAAGATCCACACGAGGCCGAAGACATGGAAGTCACAAACGACGTGGTCCACGAAATCAGAGAGCAAGCTCAGCAAAATTTGGCAGATTATCAAGAGGAAACGCGAAGATGGAGAAACAAGAAGATGATCCCAAAGGAAATAAAAACAGGAGACCTGGTGTTAAAGAAAAAGATAAGAGAAACCGGAAAGCTCCAAACCAAGTGGGAAGGACCTTACCTAGTCTCGGAGATAGAAAGAAAGGGAGGCTACAGACTGAAAACACTAGGAGGACAGACAGTGCCATACTCTTGGAACCAAGACATGCTCCAAAAAGTGATCATATGAGCGTCGCGAAGCTTTAAGTTCTTTTTGTTTTTCTTCCTGTTTTCAACCATTTTGTAATTTTTCATTTTCCATTTTCAGAAGTTGAGTCAAGAGTTGTAAAATGTTAGAAAACTTGTAAACGGGGCTTGTACTCTTTTCCTCACAGGGAGAGTCTTCGATTCAGTCACCTAGGCTGGCGAAGATGTGAGGTTTTTAATGAGGCAAGTAGTCGCTAGGTTGTAAACCTCCTTGTGAAATATAAACAAGGTATTCCCAAAAGAACGCAGCAAAAATAGACGCTCCGAAGTGATTCGTAATTAAGTTGGCGAATCAGCTTTCGGAGATGATGAGCTAAAAGCTCCCAATAGGTGAACTTTGCGACGCTCAAAGTGAAGAGCACACTTCGCGCAGCAAAATTCACCTAAACAATCCATGCGAAAGGCTGGAAAAATAAAAAAAGATGGCATTTATCCATGAAATATGCTATAATGAACATCAAGCGAAGAGCTGATTGGCGAGTCACTTTGCAAGAGAAATACAACTTCTCCATGCCCTTTGTAATAAACGAAGGGGGGGGGGGGGGGGGAGGGGAGGCGCTTCTTTCAGAAGTTTTCGTTCATCACAAAGTGCATACATTGTTGCATAATTACAGAATCATACTCAACGAAAATCAATTACAATGAGATCACGAAGCAGCGGTACAAACACTTGAGAAACAAAATTAAATATCAGCATCGCTCGTAGAAGAGCCAACGTCGATTTCGCCAGCATCTTGTAACAAGTTAAAAGATGTCCCAGTGGCAACCTTGTGAATAAAAACAGGTGCATTCAGCGGGGCTTCGTCGATAGACTCTTCTTTGATAGAACATGGATCAAAAAGTGGAGGAAACTCCACACCTGAAGACATACGCGCCAAGCGACGATGTTCCCGGTTCATACGACGTGTGTGCAAAATGGAATCGTGTTGTATCGGATCACGTTGAAATTCCCTAAAAAAGTCCTTAGTCGCTTGATTCAGGCGCTCATACTTGTTAATGCGATAGTCCCAGAATTGCTCAAAAGACACATCGGGATGCTTGGCATGAAAACGTTCCCAAACAGCCGATGTCATCGCGTACGGACCACACCGTATTACGACGGGAAGAATACCTTCGGTAACCTGCGCAGGAACCGACTCTGGAACCTGCGCAGGATCTATGAGTTTAGACATATTACAAGCCAAATCACAGTGTTCTCAACTCAAAAGAAAAAGAAAGGAGGCCCTAGAAATAAATCTACACCTCTTCATGTCCTCCCGAAGCAGGGCCACCGGTTAAAGGATCGTTAGCAGGTGGAGCCGAAGTCGATCTCGCCGCCTGAGATGTCTTCATAGAAGGGTTCGGGTCCACACGGCTTTTTGACCCCTGAGAGCAAACAAAACATAACGGAGCAAGACAAATAATTTAGTACTTAGAACCTAAAGCTATGCCGGAATAAAGCCAGGATGAAGTAAAAACCTGGGAGAGGCGCCGCCCCTCGTCAACAGCAAGTTTGTAGCCGCGGACTTGGTAAAAGTTCCTCACGAAGTTTTTAGCAATGTTTCTTGCAAGAACCGGAACTTCGTCCACAAATTGGGCCATGGGCCATTCAAACTTCGGATCACGAAGTGACTTTAGATCACACTTATCCAACAGGGGCTCGTCGCGCACGGCGTCTTCACGAAGCAAGTCGCAGATAGCATGTCATACGGTACGAGCAGTTATACTAGCACTAAGTTCGCCGAAGGCGCGCCTGCAGCTGTTCAAAGATTTAATGCATCCCCGAAGCCAGTTGAAAAGCTCATCAATCGTGCACTCTTCGGTATCAAGGGGCTCGGGTGTGTGGCCATAGTCCTTAACGCATCTAGTAAGGATATCGCGCAACTGCACGACACCTTTTTCCATCTCTTGTCGATAAATCAAATGCTCCTTGACTTCGGCAGACTTCGCCTCAAATTTTATAGCAAGATCATCAGCATGTTTCTTCTCTGAAAGAGTGGTCTTGCCTAATTCAGCTTGAGATTTGAGCTCTTCAATAAGCTTCCGAAGTGATTCGTTCTCCGAAGTCAGTTTGGAGCATTTATCCTCAGAAATTTTCAGAGACGCGAGAACCTCTTTTTTCTTGGAGCTTAAGGTCTTGACGACTTCAATCTCCTTGTTCAGAGCACTCTTCGTGCTGTTCAAGTTCAGTTCAAGAGTCCTTTTTTCTTTCTCAAACTCTCTCTGAGCAACTCGGCTGGCAAGAAAGGCTTTCAAACTCAAGTCTTGCGCGTGAACCAGTGACGAAGAACAACCTTCCTTGCCAAGTTCATTTTCCACAATAGGAAAGCTGAAGCAGTCACCCGCTTTTTGGAGAGCAGATCGCTCTCGCGGGCGACTAGCGAAAGTGAGCAAGCCTTTGACCTGACTGTTGGCACTCCTTAGCCTAACTAAAATCCGCAAGCGCACGGAGTCCGATGTAGCCTTTCACCAGGGGAGTAAGAACCTGGATATCGAATCCAAGGAACGATAGACGCGACTAGCCTAGAACTTTTCTAACAGGATCCACCAAGGAGAAAAAGGATAAATGGGTAGAGAGCTTGACTTTAGTTAGCTACTCGTTACCTCAGACAAACTATCGATACCTAACCTGATCTGCTTCGACGGCTAGAACGGGAAGAACTCAGAACGGGGTGAGAGAGGGGTTCTTCCGGGCTCAGCACTACTGTTATGAGTACACCCGAACGTGGTGGAGTACAAAGGACGGACAGGGCTATCACCACCTGCCGCCTACCACTGCAGTTCCGTGGGGTGCAACACAACCTAAGGTGACTAGCCAGCACAGGCACCACGCCTAAGCTTTCAGTCACTGACCTCCACCCAACGCGAAGGGCTATAGAGGAAACCCCAAACAAGAGTCGCTGTCACTCGCGCAGACTCAGGTACCCGCAGATCAAAGATAAATATGATAACTTGCTGAAAGTAAGTTGTAAACTAGCGAGGTACTAAAGGCAAGAGACCGAGGACTTACTGAAGATAACTCTTGAATATATTCCTCGGGGGCGGAAATGTTGAGACGAGACCGAGAGAGAAATCCCGGACTCTCTCTACAAAGCTCGGCTGTCACCCGAGCAACTCACCCACTCTCTCCCTACTCTAACTCTAAAGATGAGAGCAAAAACTCACTAAGCTACTCTTCTCTCCTTTGGATGATTTGATGGATGCTTTCTCAAGGTGAAGGTGGGTCCCTTTTATAGTCTTCAGGGGCAGTTGCAAGCGTTAAGATTAAGCTAACCCTCTGCTTAACTGCCACACGAAGGGGGACAGGTGGCGGCCTCTGGGGGAGGCCGGCCGGCCTAGGCCAGGCCGATCGGCCTGGCCTGGCTGCCCCGTGGCACCGCCTTCTTCAGGGACGCTCTGGATTGCACCCTGAGGTCGGTAACAGTTGCTTTGGATCAAAGCTGTCCGAGAATCCAAGGTTGGTGGGCCCTTCAATCCATGCAAATGTAGCTTAGGCCTTTCGGGTTCTTTGGATCAAACCGACGTTGATCGCACGCCTCATGATCATCTGTGTTGTGTTTGTGATCTCCTGGACCAGGGACGTGGCAAGGGGCCACAGAAGGGGGCCGACCGGCCTGGCATAGGCCGGCCGGCCTGGCTTTGTGTCAAATATGGCTCAGCTTTTGCTTGCTTGCTCCTGCACTCACAAATTATACAAAACTTGTGGAACTCATTAGAAATAATCAATTTCACTTTGTTATGAGCAAGATGAGCTTGAAATGTGACGGAATGTTGGTGGTGAAACCGTATCGTAACGACCACCAACACGCCCCCCTACCTGAACTTTGCTAGTCCCTTAGCAAAGAATGAATTAAACCACCGGGACTTAGCAAGATCAGGGTCATGAACTCACGGTATACACAAGTCATATCTCTGAGTTTTCTTTCATACCTTGGATTCTGGTGGCTAACACCCTCATCTTCATCAATTGAGTCTTAGAACAACTCATTGATTGGTCGAGTACTTCTTCCTCTTGGCATTTGGAGTTTTTGATAATTTATAAAGAAAACGAGGCATTCCCTTGTTATTTCTCAACATCTCTCGATCACTCATAGTGTTTAGATCCTCACCTGGGCTTAGAATCAAGCCTCTCTATGTTATAAGGTGGAGCTTTTGAGATGTTGCTCACTCTTCTTTATTTATTTTGCAAGATCGAAGAACTTGTCTAATCATTCCTACTACTCATACATCTTGGCCAAGTGCATGTGTACTTTGATGGTTGAGTCCTTGTTCAAGCATCTTTCATCTTTCCCCTTTCTCTTTCTCTTTTTTTTTCTCTGAAGATAAGGAGTGTATCATTCCTTTCTTCATCATCTTTTTTTTTTCAGGGGATGAAGAGCTTTCGACAATTTGGACTTTATTGATGCCCGTGTACGTGGATGGCCATGATGAACAAGATAGCACGAACGTGAAGGCAAGTAATTCGAGCAAGCTCAAAATTTAGAAGGTGGCTATGTAGAAGTTTCAACTTGAACTTGGTATATGGCTTTGGATAGGACATTTCAAGTTGATGATAACAAGGGTTGCCTTAAGTTTTATTTTCAAAAACAATCTCCAAAACCTTGAATCGGAAGGCTCAACTTCTCAAATCATCATATCATAAGAATCAATTAACGAGAATCAGGCACTCCTAATAAAAGTTCCAAGGCAATGAAATACGTTCTCATGAAATATCACAAGTATATCCAAGGTGTCATGCATAGGGGTTCACTTTCATGAGTTTTGATCAAGTTTTAAAATTATTTAGCCAGGAATTTTATTTGGATCAAAACCACAAAAGGATCAAATGTAGGGGTTGCAAACCGTGTCCTGGAGTCGAGTTGACGACGTTGGCCATAGGCCCATGCCGATCGGCCCAGTAGAGGCCGGCCGGCCTAGCATTGTAGCCAAGCGTCCCGATTTAGGTTCCTCGTTCCTGTGATTCGCGAGATTACGCAGTGGGCACGGGATCTCCTCGAACGGCTTCAGTAAGGGGCCGGCCGGCCTGGCATTGTGCCAGGTGCAGTCCCGCCTTGGCCAGCGACCAGTGTACCTCCTTTACATCAGTGTTTCTGCGTGCTTCACTGAAATATCAGTCCGAGGGGCTGGTTGGCACACAAGTGTGCACCAACCATTCATTTTTTCTTTTTATATGAGTCTCTTCTTTCAAATAAATCAATTTATTTTATTCAAACTGAAGGGAAACAAATATGGGGGTGCTGCATACAAGGGAAATTTAAACTAAAATGAATCAAAAGAAAATTTAAACTAGCACCCAAAAATCTAAACTAAATCTAGCCCTAACTACTCCTCCTTCGGGCGATAGAGGTGTTCATTGCCGGTGGCCTTCGCGAGGCGCTTGACCTTGGAAGCCATTGCCTTGCGTAGGATCTCTATCTTGTCATCGGCCTCCATTTGTCCGATCACCGCCTCCGCCACGCGCTCGTCCATGTTGTTGACCTTTAGTTGCAGCGCGGCGAGCTTCCTTCTCAGCTCCTCTATGTCCTCCTCCTCCTCCTCATCGGACCACTCCATCTGCCCGGGAGGTCCTTGGATCGAAGGGGGCGTCATGAAGCGCTTCCTCCCCTCGTCGGGCTTCTTAGGGGCTAAGAAAAGCCCCTTCCCGATGCCTGGCCCTTCCCGGCGTGGAGGGCTAGGACTTCCCGGGGTGTACTGCGGTGAGTACCCCGGCGAGGTGGAGATGAAGAGCAGCACGATCTCCTTCTTGAGCGGCGAGGAGACGAGGCGCTTCCCGATGGCCTTCTTTGGGGACAAAAGTCCCGTAGTTGGCCTTCGGGGCGTCTTGGGCTGCGAACTCCCCTGACCCTCCTCCTGAGGATCACGGAGGGAGGCTCTGCCCAAAGGCGAGCCAGAGAGGCGGCGAGGGGAGGCCGGCCGGCCTGCCCCAGGCCGATCGGCCTGGGAGAGGGGCCGCCGGGCCTCCGGCATGCGCGGCGACGATGTCGACGAACGCCGCCTTCTCGATGATCCTGACGCTGCTGGAGTTGGAGGAGCCAGGTGTCCCTTTCAAGGACTCGGATGGGGAACGACTGCCTTGAGAGGCCGAGTTGGAGTCTTGGTGGCTTGATTGCGAGGCCATTGCTCAGATTTCTCAAAGGAAGGGACGTTTCTGGAGAAGGAGGCTCGAGAGTTCTGAGGGAGAAGAAGAGAGGGGGCCTTTCGTTTTAAAACGACGCTCCTCCTTTCAAAACCCCACGAATTCTCGGAAAGGATAGCAGCGAGACTCATTCAAACGAGGAAGCGTCCCGAGTCGAGCCAGTGCTGGGCCGGTTGGCCTGGGTGGGGCCGGCTGGCCTGGCTGGGCCGGTCGGCATGGGTGAGGCCGACCGGCCTGGCCTTGTCTCGAGGGCCCCTGAAATTTTTCAGGTATGCTTCCTTTGCTCTTCTACCAGAAAGTCTTTAGGGTTTGGCTAGAAAAAGTTTAAGGAAAGGAAAGGAAAATAGAAAGGGAAATCTATCCTAGATAAGGGCCATTTTTAGGTCCCGCCCGGACCTGGACTAGGTATCTCGGTTAACTCGTAGACGTCCATCTCTCTGAGCTCCGGCATCTCGGATTCGAGAAATATTTTCAATCTTTGGCCATTGACCTTGAAAGTATTTCCGTCATTATCCTGGAGGGTTATCGCGCCATGATCGGCGGCATCTAAGACTTTAAAAGGACCCTCCCACTTAATTCTAAGCTTACCATGACCAAACAATCGAATACGGGAGTTAAAGAGTAATACCTGATCTCCCGCTTTGAAATGCTTGATCTTGATGCGCTTGTCATGCCATCTCTTTGTTCTTTCTTTATATAGCTTGGCGTTGTGGTAGGCCTTTTCCCTCCATTCATCCAGTTCAGCCAATTGCATTCTTCTTTTGAGTCCGGCTGTCTGGAGATCCATATTCCACCTCTTGATCGCCCAATGGGACTTGAATTCTAGCTCAACCGGTAAGTGGCATGTCTTGCCATATACCAGTTGGTAGGGAGTCATCCCTATCGGTGTTTTAAATGCTGTTCTATATGCCCAAAGTGCTTCCGGTAGCTTTCGCTTCCACCCTGTCCCCATTGCATTGACCGTCTTTTGCAGAATGTTCTTGATTTGTTTGTTTGATGTTTCTGCTTGCCCGCTGGTCTGGGGGTGATAAGGTGTAGCCACTCGGTGGTCCACTCCTAAGTCGCTTAGGCACTTCCGGAACGTCTTGTCGATGAAGTGTGATCCTCCATCACTGATCACGACTCGGGGTACTCCAAAACGGGGAAAGATGATCTCTTCGAACATCTTCCTTGAATTCTTCGAGTCGGCTGCCGTGCACGGAAGTGCCTCCACCCATTTGGAAACATAGTCGACTGCCACAGGATATATTCACACTGCTCGGATGCAGGGAAAGGACCCATAAAGTCTATTCCCCACACGTCGAAAATCTCCAACTGAAGGTTATTTTGCAGTGGCATAGCATCACGGGCGTTGATATTCCCGTGTTTCTGACACCTGGCACATCTCCGTACGAATTCCTTAGCATCTCCATACATGGTTGGCCAGAAGAATCTACTCTGCCAGACCTTTGCATGGGTTCGGAAAATTCCGTAGTGTCCTCCGTACAGTGATGAATGGCAACGATCAAGGATCTTATGTGTTTCCTCATGAGGGATGCATCGTCGGAGTAATCCGTCAGCACAAACCTTGAACAGATAGGGGTCATCCCAAAGGTGAAATCTGCTGAGGTAGATTAACTTCTTTTTGTCTTCTCCTGGAGGCACATACCCAGTCACCATGAAGTTTACCAAGTTTGCGTACCATGGACTGGATGTGGTGACCTTGAGGAGAGTATCATCTCTGAGATAGTCATTGATCGGAAGATCCGACCCTTGAACCTGCATTCTTGAGAGATGATCCGCCACACAATTATCTGTCCCCTTCTTGTCTCGTATTTCTAAATCAAACTCTTGAAGGAGCAGAATCCAACGGATGAGTCGTGGCTTGGCATCCTTCTTGGTCAAGAGGTACTTTAGTGCAGCATGGTCTGTGTATACTATCACTTTGGCACCAACCAAGTAAGATCTGAACTTGTCCATGGCAAACACCACTGCCAGGAGTTCCTTCTCCGTTGTCGCATAATTTAACTGAGCTCCGGTCAATGTCTTGCTTGCATAAGATATAGCGTAATGCTGTTTATCCTTGCATTGATCGAGCACTGCCCCGACTGCATAGTCGCTAGCGTCGCACATGATCTCGAATGGAAGATTCCAATCGGGCGGTTGTATGATGGGAGCTGAGATAAGTGCCTTCTTGAGGGTGTAGAAGGCGAGAAGGCAATCATCGTCGAAGTTGAAGGGTGCTTCTTTAGCCAGGAGGCTTGTAAGAGGTCTGGCTACCCGAGAGAAATCTTTGATGAACCTTCGGTAAAAGCCAGCATGACCCAGAAAACTTCGCACACCCTTGACATTCGTCGGGGGTGGTAGTTGCTCAATAACTTCTATTTTTGCCTTATCAACTTCTATTCCTCTTTCTGACACCTTGTGTCCCAGCACAATTCCTTCTCTGACCATGAAGTGGCACTTTTCCCAATTTAGGATAAGGTGATGCTCTTCGCACCTCTTGAGGACTCTTTCCAAGTGCTCAAGACAGTTGTCGAAGGTTTTACCATAGACGGTAAAGTCATCCATGAATACTTCCATGATCTGTTCGATCAGGTCAGAGAGTATCGCCATCATACACCGCTGAAATGAAGCAGGTGCATTGCATAGGCCGAAAGACATCCGCCGGTAGGCGAACGTTCCGTAGGGGCAGGTGAAGGTAGTCTTGCTCTGGTCATCGGGATGAATAGGAATTTGATGATAACCAGAGTATCCATCAAGGAAGCAGAAAAATGAGTGGTTTGCCAACCGCTCAAGCATCTCGTCGATGAAGGGGAGAGGAAAGTGATCTTTACGGGTAGCTTTGTTAAGCTTCCTGTAATCGATGCAATCCTCCATCCAGTAACGGTCCTCTGAGGGATAAGTTCATTCTTCTCGTTCTGGATAACTGTCATTCCACCCTTCTTCGGCACAACTTGAACTGGGCTGACCCATTCACTTTCTTGCACGGGGTAGATTATACCTGCGTGCAGAAGCTTCAATACTTCTTTCTTGACTACCTCCCTCATCGCATCATTCAGCCGTCTTTGATGTTCTCTAGACGGCGTATGGTCTGGCTCCATAGGTATGCGATGGGTGCATAAGCTGGGGTTGATCCCCTTCAAGTCCTGTAGAGAATACCCGAAGACAGATCGGTGCTTCTCTAGGACTGTGATAAGCTGCCGAGTCTCATTCGCTGTCAGTTTGTCACTGATGACGACTGGCGAGCGTCGGTCATTGTGGAGAAAAGCGTATCTAAGTCCAGGAGGCAGCGGCTTCAACTCAGGAGGGGGGTGTTGTGGCTTTTCTTCCTCGTCGAGTTTTATAAAACCGTCCGTTTCTGCCTCTTGGATGAAATGGTTGGCCTCTTCAGCCTGTGAGGACTGAGCTTGCTCTTCTTGAGCGGAGCTAACTGCTTTCTCCACTGGGTCTGTCTCGGATCGGGCCTCTGCGATAGTGTTTACTGACCGCACAAGGCTGACCGGGATGATCTCTTTACCAACCTTGAACTGTATCATGGCTCGATCATGGTTCGGGTTGGCAAGGTGCTCTATTGGCTGTCCGATCAGGAAGAAGTTGTCGCCTCTCGGGATATCAAAAATGTGGAAGTCTAAGAAAATCCTGTTGCGTCCCATGTGTACGGGCACAACACGAATGATTCCTCTGCATTCCATCATTTGGCCGTCGATCCACTTGAGGTGCTTACGGGAGAAGGACCGGGGTTCGTCTGATTGCACTTGTGATGCGAGTGCACTTGATATGATATTACTCCCGACCTTCGGGTCATAGGCAACTTCCTGAGAGTCAGTTCCCTCAATAGCGCAATGGAGTACTCTGAAGTTGCGGGTAATTCGGATGATGTCTTCGCAACTTTCAATTTCCTCCGTCCATTCCTTGCTCATGATCGCAGATAAACCCTCGATCTGCGGTACGGCCTCTGGAATGAACGCCTTAGACCTTGAACTTGCGCACACTTGTTCCATGGGCATACGTGATGTATTGCCGATCTCCAAGTACTCTTCTTCTGTAAAGAGCTCGGGAATGAAGTGCGGCAGATCGTCAAGAATATTTTCATGGTCTGAGGTCTTGGGGTGTTCGAGCACTTCCTCTATGATCGGAGGAGGCGGATCGAATGTGAGGGCGAGTAGTGGCTGTTTGTCTGTGGGGGTTGTTGGTGGTGTTGGTGGGTCGTCGAAGGCGCCAGTGTACTCGGTAGAGTTGAGAACTTTTTCCAAGATCTC
Organism: Urochloa ruziziensis; assembly: GCA_015476505.1. Classification (NCBI taxonomy): domain Eukaryota; kingdom Viridiplantae; phylum Streptophyta; class Magnoliopsida; order Poales; family Poaceae; genus Urochloa; species Urochloa ruziziensis. The sequence goes on from CM027126.1 coordinate 17,134,247, forward strand.
TCGTACCTCATCCACTGTCTTGTATAGCACTGACCCTGCGGAGGTGATGTTCAAGAACTGTGCACTCTCCGGCTTCAATGCACCAACAAAATGTTGCATAAGCATTTCCTCTGGAATGTTATGCGGTGGCCCTGAGTTGGCCAATTTTATGAACCGCTCCCACGTGGCTCCAAGTGACTCATTGCCTTGCTGATATGTCATCAACTCAACTCTGAGCTTCAAGATCTTGGAGACAGGGTAAAAGAACAGACAAAACTCGTCCTTCAACTTGATCCAATCTCCGCTAAATCTCCTTGCAGTCCGGTCGTACCAAGATTTTGCATTTCCCATCAGAGAAAATGGGAAAAGTTTCCATCGTATAGTGTCTTGGTTTACGCCGGGTATAATTAGAAGAGAGCAATTCTCCTCAAAAACCTGCAAGTGAGCATAGGGACTTTCGTCCTTCGTTCCACCGAAAGACTGTGCACGAACCATGGCAATGAGACTGGGACGGATCTCGAAGCCATGAGGTGGTATGGGGTGGCAAGATGAAGGCGGTTCCAAATACTCGCTAGATGGAACCGTCGGGTAACTAGGAGAAAACTCCATGTGGTAGATGGTTATGGGGGTAAAAGTGTACGGCTAAAAAGATCCTACACTAGTGTTGCTACCGTTCCCCGGCAACGGCGCCAGAAAAGCTTGTTGGCACTCCTTAGCCTAACTAAAATCCACAAGCACACGGAGTCCGATGTAGCCTTTCACCAGGGGAGTAAGAACCTGGATATCGAATCCAAGGAACGATAGACGCGACTAGCCTAGAACTTTTCTAACCGGATCCACCAAGGAGAAAAAGGATAAATGGGTAGAGAGCTTAACTTTAGTTAGCTACTCGTTACCCCAGACAAACTATCGATACCTAACCTGATCTGCTTCGACGGCTAGAACGGGAAGAACTCAGAACGAGGTGAGAGAGGGGTTCTTCCGGGCTCAGCACTACTGTTATGAGTACACCTGAACGTGGTGGAGTACAAAGGACGGACAGGGCTGTCACCACCTGCCGCCTACCACTGCAGTTCCGTGGGGTGCAACACAACCTGAGGTGACTAGCCAGCACAGGCACCACGCCTAAGCTTTCAGTCACTGACCTCCACCCAAAGCGAAGGGCTATAGAGGAAACCCCAAACAAGAGTCGCTGTCACTCGCGCAGACTCAGGTACCCGCAGATCAAAGATAAATATGATAACTTGCTGAAAGTAAGTTGTAAACTAGCGA